>JAMQGT020014401.1:0-18064 GCA_024447675.2 Pterophyllum scalare
ACGGCGGCTAAGCTACCATGGTCCGCACCGACTACAGGGGCCTGGCTAGCTATAGGATTTTCCAGGGTGCGGAGCCGAGTCTCCAATTCAGAAAGCCTGGCCTCCAGAGCTACAAACAGACTACATTTATTACAAGTACCATTACTGCTAAAGGAGGCCGAGGAGTAACTAAACATGTGACACTCAGAGCAGGAAAGTGCAGGAGGGACAGGAGAGGAAGCCATGCTGCTAGTGAGTCCGCTAAGAGCTAAGCTACTAGCTGCGCTAAGCTCAGCGAATTTCTAAAAAACGAATAAAGTGAATAATGAGAATACTGGTATTTAAGCAAAGAGTGTGCTCTATATAAAGCAGGTGAAGATTACAGTGAAATATGCAATTATCCAGATAAATCGACGTATACAAATTAACCAGCTAACAGACACCAAAACACCACTGTGCTCTGAAACAGGAACAGGAAGTGATACAATACCGCAGTGAGAGCCAACACCAAGTGACAGCGCCACCTGACAATGATCAGCAGACATGCAAAATAACAAAATAACTTCTTAAAGCGCCCACTGCATTTAGATCAGGCTTACTGGTGATGGTACACAGAGAGGCAGTGTCCTGGCTTTACCTCATGTCAAAGGCAGCTGGTATCTGTAGCATATTCTCCACCACATTAACTAACAGCAGCTTTGTTATATCTCTGGGCGTGAGAGTTTTACCCAAACTAAGAACGAGCCATTGGGGTCCCCGAGCTCTTGCACCTCCCTTCTTCTCCTTGTCAGCTGGCCTCAACATCAGTGTCGTGCAGCTGTACTTAGCCTGCAGGTGCTTCTTCAAGCTGTGAAGTAGAGTTCTTCAGCAGCTGACCGTTATCATCACACAAAATAATATGAATCCCACCACGATGTAAAGGTTGTACTCTCTGTCATCACGAGCTGAGCTCAACCTCTCAACACCAACCAACTCATCTTTGACCCATCTAGGGTTAGGGCTGGTTTTTCTTTAGCTACATGCTAAATAAACAGAAACCCAAACTTTATCCTTTACCCTAGATAGACTGACTGTAACCTGGTGAAAGTTAAGAGGTTAACATGCTCACAGATATAACTGAATACAGTCTCTGAGTGGGCAGCAGCTTTGTTCCAGGTAGTTGGAGCAAAAGAAAAACAGAAAATCCTCTGTGCATTTGGACAGTTTCTTTTTTCTTTTGTACAAGAAAATGAGCAGGGATATGTGCTAACTAACTTAGTCACTAATTACATGAACTCCAAAACTAACACATTACTTGTTACATCAGAAATGCTTAATATCACAAGAAATACCCAATAACCAAGGCTGCAAACTACTCTCAGCTCTCTTGAGGACGAACACCAGTTTAAGTTTTTCCCTCGCTGCTCTCTGAACTCACCCTGCTCTCACAGATCGATCCGTGCCGGGCTGCACATCTCGATTTGCAAATTGATTACCTTCCCTCTTTGCTTTGTGCTCACTCAGTAATTCTGTTGAAAATGAGCACTTGTTTAAAAAATGCACAGACAGAAGATTCAGCATCTCTCAGAGCGAACAGTTAGAGTCTCTGTAATGAGAAATCTTGTGTTGGAGCTGGAATAATTCTGGCCCTGCTGAGACGTGGAAGCTTAAAGTGCCTCATTTTGATTGTTTGTTTTCAGTGTGACACAGAAACAAAAAGGTGCTCGCTGATGAATTTTCTCATTTTCTCAGCTTTGACAAACATAACAAATAGTGCATAAAAAGTACCTGTTGGCATCATGTTTGTCACCATCTGAGGTGGAGCGCATTTACTCAGGTGGTGCAGTAGGGTGTGAATGTAACTGCCAAAACTGACACTTTACACATTTAGAGTAAAAAAACCAACAACCTGGTAGTAAGCAGCTAAGTCCCATACAAAGCACCGGTAACAAAGTATCCAGGGTGCAAATATATAAGTCCAATTCCCTGATGGATATGCATAAATGTGTCATTAATTATAATCCATGATCATACTATTACATAGACATATGATGTTCCTAGTATAGTTCTTAGTTGCTTAAAATAACCTAAATTCAGCCTAATGGCTCTACGGCTGTGAGGTCAAAATGAAAAACCTTGAGCTGTTTCAAAAACACTTGGGAGGATTTAAAATGCAGTAAATTCTTGTGTTCCCATCCCAAGGACAGAATCTGGTTTAAAATGCTAATAAAAATTGACATTTTTACGTCTACCTAATCAAAATGGTAAATTCACTGTCACAGATATTAATCAACCTGTTAGAACCCATGTCCTCTGTGACTCTGCCAGATCTGAGGCTACAGAGTGGCCTCTTCAGTGAATATGGCGGATCTGGTAGTGGCAGTGGGTGATGTTTAAATTCATAACAGATGTTACCTGGCCCTGATGCAGGGACCTCAGTGGTGGAATAAGAGTTAAAGGAGAATACATAGGTGGTGAATAAGGAAGTACTAAAAGAAAACTCTTTCATTCACAAAACTGGTCACATTGTATTCTTTAAACAGCACTTAATCAGTCTCTGCTTACACATTTGATTCATTTAAGTCACATAATAAAACCTTGATCCATTCTTTTCCCGTCCAGCAGTGGAAACTCGCTGCTTCATGCAGAACTGTTCTGAAGCCAGGACTTGAACATCTTATTTTTCTGAAATCTGACTTTTTGAGTGAAGGATGGTTCAAACCAAAGATGTTCATCACGTTAGCTGCACTGTGAAGGATATCCTGCTTTGTTGCTTATTTTTATTGTTAATCAGACCATAATTCATAAAAAAGACCATCATCTTGTATCAAATAAGAGTTGAAAGCAGCGACTGAGGCCATAAACTCATCAGGGGAGGATTTATGAAGGTCACAAATGAAGAGAGAAGTGAGGGCTAGTTTCTGATGACCTCTATACAACCAGACTTCTTTTTCAGATTTGTTTTTCAGTTGCTACTTCTGGCCAAGAGAAGGAATGAAGGTTTAAGGCACTTCTTCACTGGCTTCCTGTTTCATACCTGGAGGCTATGACGGTCATTATGTAATACACAGTGCCCTACAAATTCATATTTAGAGTTAAACTGATGTTTTTGCTAGTTTTCATGGTTTCAAATGTTGCTTTATGGGGAATCCATTTTTTTTTTTTTTGGAGGTGGACCCATACTAGGAACCACAGGCTTAACAACTGTGCCCCAGATACATATCCCTTATTATCACATGATACTGAGCAAAACATGTGCAACTAAGATCAGCACCATGGACAGCAACCACAGGCAGAGGTCAGGGGAGCAGACATGTTTTCTAAGCTTATGTGTTAAACTTACTGCATCTTTTCAGCTAGGCTATAACAAGTACAAGAGCTTCAGTGTTGCTAAAGCAACATAAACATGACTGTAATATCTGTCAGCATGGAACGAGACAGAGAAGTCTAATAACCACAGGTCCTCGCAGACTGACTGTATGGATCACCGTATAACAAGCACACTCATTTGTAGAATTCACTCATTTCTAGTGGACCAGCTTCTAGCCATATCACACACATATTACAATATGAGTGCATAGTTTTAATATATAACTGGAAACAGTGTTCAAATCCTTTACAAAAACACAAAGACAGCCTACTCACCCATCAGAACCCACTGGACCTGTGCTCAACAAAGTCACTGACAGCACAGCTCAAAGTCCTAACAGTAAACTCATCCTGCTCACTTCTTTTTTCTTTTGAGTACATAAATAAAGTCATGCTTTGGTTCACAAGATAGAACCATGACTTTAACATATAACGGAACTTATAAGCTGTCCAACTAAACACAGCAATGATTTGTATGTTGTGTTGTCCATCTGATAGTTGTGTTGTCTGGGCCCCTTCCAAGGGCACGGCCCCGTCGGATGTTACGCCTTGATGAGATCATTAGAGTATCTCCAGGTCTGAAAAGTAAAACCACTGGCGAAGTGCACTGTACCTGCATTTTTTCTAGTGTCCAGCAGGGGGTGACTACTCTGTCTTCCGATTGTATAGAACTTAAAAGGAAATTGAGCCTTGGTTCCCCTGATCTACAACCTTTCTTGATGAATGGTCTTGATTGCTAGTATTAAACATAATTTTTGTAACAAATATATAGAGAAGGAGATGTCTTTGTAGGTTCTCAGTCATCCAGGTCATAGTAGCCTCTGGAGCTTGAAAAAAAGGCGACTGGACTTCTTTTTGTTTCTTGAAGACTTTTCACCTCTCATCCGAACGGCTTCTTCAGTTCTCAGACCAAAAGGTGGAGAGACCCAGGTATTTTGGAGAGGTGAAACATTTTCAAGAAACAAAAAGAAGTCCAGTCACCCTTTTTTTCAAGCTCCAGAGAATATTGAGAAGATATTTAATCATAAGGTGGTGCAGTGAATCACAGCTGGTATTAGCTCTGTACAGAATCCATGTTACTATCATATTTTGACAGCCTATTATGATAGCTAGAAAAGTGCAGACCACTCAGAAACATTAAGTTTAAATTTAAATTAAAGATGCATTTTACAAGAAGTAACTTTAGGTCATGCACAAAACAGCTTTCATTTTGCCCCATTACTTTTAACTGCAAACCTTTATGAGACCCTACGCTGTAACCTGATGTGCACCTCCCAAGAAATGTAACTCCATGTTACATTGATGCAAACCACAACGATTCCTAAACATTCTGCCTACATTTTTAAATCGACTGGAAGGGAATGAATTAATAACTCCAGCGCCAACTAGTGCTGAGCCGCAGTATCGGCTGCTTTTACAGGCTATGTTGGAGGCTCTGGATAGATTCAACACAGAACCTTGAATTAAGCTTTAGAGTCAGAAGGGAGGACAAACTCATGATTGACAAGTCCTTAATCAGTGTGAGTTTAGTGTTCCTCAGCTTCACTGTCACATCTGCTCCACACTCGTGGGTCCACAAAAAAGGAAAAAGCTTGATGCTTCACAGTGGCTGAGGTCAGCTCTTTCCTGTTCAGTCTGTCAGGAGGAACTACTTTACTAACAACTTTATTGGAGTGTCTTACTAAATCGCTGCAGTTTCCCTTTAAACAGCTCCATATTATAGACGATACATTAACATCGCTTAAAATTAGGGTCAGCAGTGGTGGTTGAAAATAATATGCAAAATGGGCTCAGCATCCAGCCGCGGCAGCCGCGTTAGTCCTTCACTCTTCAATGATAGTGGCTTTACAGCCCATTAACTCTTTGAGGCATCATGTGCGCAGAGTGGATGATAAGGTGTGTGGGTGTTTGAGCCTCCATGGATAAACTTAATGACTAATAATTGGTAGTTAAGTGCATATTGAAAGAGCCTGCTAACGAGTGTCTGCTCAGAATTTAACTCTGTGTGTGTGTGTGTATCTGTATAGCTGTGTGTGAGTGCCCTTCACTGGGTGCTATCATCATCACACACACACACACACACACACACACAGCAGATGTTCACTGAAATAAATGATGGAGCTGATTTCCATTTGAATGCTGAGTGGAAGTTATCAGGTGCAACTATGGAGAGGCAGCATCACTGATACTGTGTGAGAGGGAGGAACAGATCACAGCAGCGCACGCCGGCTGGATTGTTGTAGATTTTCTTTGTTTTGGGGCTTTGCATTAACTTATCTCTATGATATGATTGGAAATGATAATCCATGTTTACCCAGACGAGGTGGAGTCAGACTTGTGTCTGGTTGGGAGGGGGAGGAGGGGGTCAGCTAGTAGTCAATGCGCTCCCATTACCATATGAATGACTGCTCCTCCAGCAGGAAATCATATTAATACACCGCCCTGCCTGCTGTTGTTCACATTACCAAAAAAAAAAAAAAAAAAAAAGCTGCCAGGAAGCACAAATGTGTTTGTAAAAGCGTATCCTCAGATGAACAGGTAATCAGTGCTAAACCTGCAGCATCCAAACAATCAATGGATGCTCAGGGAATTCCCCAAACAAAACAAAGGCTGCTGGGTAATCGGTTGGAGAGCTTCCACTGTAACGAGAGATTCCTGAAGTGGTGGAAATGGACAACTTTTATTCTTTTGTCAATTCTTTTTTTTGTCTTTGTTTAAGGAGAACTTTTTATATTGTTTTCTTTTTTTCTGAGCAAAGAGACCACAGTAACACATGAAAACACACTGAGGCTGTCAGGTACAGGCTTACCTGTTCTGCTATATTTTGTTCATGGAAAGTATGGAGTACCCAAGGGGTCATAAAGAGAAGAGAATACTGTTATGCTATAAACCTTACCTATTAATTGAAAATATCATTATATAAAGAGGGCGGCTTTGTGGTGCAGATGTGTGTAAAAATGGGCGGAGCTCCTAAACGGTTAATGAATCAAAGCTGGAAGTCTGGACTCCAGTCTCATATTGAGTGATTAAAAATCCACTGTGGTGGTGTACAGAAGCAAAATAATAAAAATATATATCTTCTGGCCCGACTTTATATCCAGCAGCCCATCTTCAGGAGCCTCCAAACATCACTGCTCTTTAGTTTTCTGTCTTTATGCTCACAGTTAAAGCAGAACATGGCCCGTCACTTTGTGACACTAACTTTGTGTTAAAGACTCCAAAGCTAAACTTCACAAATCCTGTTTTTCAGGGATACTTTGATGTTAGAGTTTGGATCATCTTCTCTCTCAGGGTTTGATGTCAGATAAGTGGTTCAGGATCTCTGAATGCTTTCAGACATCTTTGTTTAGCAACTCAAATACTGTTTTTTTTTTCTATTATAATAATTAGACTAACAATTAGCCAATTATTTTATTTATAGTAAAACTTCCTAATTTGATTTGTAAAAATCGATTCTCATTTTCTTTCTGACCGAATATTACTGCAGATAAACAAGAAACTCATGAAACAGTACAAATGAATGAAATGGTCAGCAAATGAAAACACTCGTTAAAACCATGGAGTGTTTTTCTCCCACTTACAAACGTAGGGAACGCCGGAGGGATCCAAATTTAGAAGAAAGAGGATTTGGGGCTAATTCTGAAGCGAGGCCTCCAGAGCGTAGCAGGTTTCCAGAACGCTGAACTGTTCCACGTGCCCCAGCTTTGTTTAACAAATCAATGAGCCGTGCCCATCGGGGAGTTTCTACAGCAATTAGAAAAATAATTGGCTAACTGGAGCCGATGCTGTTTACATGTGACGTGGGAGACAGGATAATGACGGGAAAGACTCCGGAGGTTCCGGATCGATCGACACCAACAAAACACAGAGACACACACTGCACTTTGTTTATTTCATGGGACCTAAAAAAGTTACTGCTGCAACAGCTGTAATAATACTGAGCGATGGCTTATTCAGATCCCACTTTATATTATGGAGTTCAACTTTTATGGTCCTTCTGTATGTTTTAGCTCGAAGTTAGATTTATCAATATATTATGACTGCAACTTTGATATGAATGTTGCTTGGCAAATGTAACTAAAGCATAAAATTGTCACAGCAGGTAAATTGTATTAAAACAAAGAATAAAGCCAGTATAGATGATAACAGCTGCAGCACCGTTAATTCTATTAAACAAGTAATAATGAAGACCTGCTCTCAGTGTCACTCAGCATTATTTCCCATTTTATTGTATTATTATTGTGATTTTCTCCATTTCAGTTTAATAAAATTTCTATACATATCACGCCCTCTTTTATATTGTACAGTATTAGAGAGAGAGAGCCCCAATGAGCTGATCTTCCCCATAAGCAAAAATCTGGATGTGGTGGGAACAGCTGAGTTTAAGAGATCTCAGGCAGAATCATAGACAGTATAAAGGGTGGATATGCCTCTGATTGTATTCAGATTCTGTGACCTCAGTAAACACGCATTATTAAGGTCACTAATTTCAGGTCATACTGAATAAAACATGAAGGTCATTTTGTAAATTCTGGTCCTTATTAGAGTCAGAGAGGAAGATTATCCAGGATCTGCTCACTGGCTAACAACCTGTAAATCACGAGCTTCAGCTAAAGGCTTCAAAACATGACATCACTCATCAGTGATGTCATGTTTGCTTCGTCCATCTTTATACTCTTCATCAGCAGCAGGGGAGGGGGGGCAGCCATCTGCCGGGACCTGTTGGAGGTTCAGCACAAAGTGAAGATTCTTTTTCTGAAGAGAATATCACAATAATAAAACCTAAAACACTGAAACTAATGCAAACCAAACCTAAATCATTTTGAGCAATAAAAGCTAAACTCACTCTGGAAGCCAACAGACACGAAACTGACTTGAACCAAAAAAATGTAAAATTAATCAGACATAATGAAGCTTTTAGATGTGTTCATCAGAACCGTCTAATGAGGAAGCATCTCTAAGTGGACAGCCTCTCAGGAAGTGACATGTTATGATCTAAATAGTGCATCTGAACCAGACAAAAACAACACAAACTTCTGATTTGCAGAATGGAGTAAGCGGCACGTTGTGTATTTGCAGTGAAAGGTTTGCGTGGAGCTGCTGAACCCGCTTCACCTCTGACCTCAGCGCTGCGCCGAGGAGGAAGCCGATTGCCTTGTCGTCCCAGGTTTAGAGACTCAGACTAATTCTCGGAAGCCGTGTTGCGATCTCTGTTGGATGTACCTGAGTGTGTAGTTTGTTGGTGTGGTGAAGCGGCAGCGGCTCGCACTTTAAAGGAAATCGTTACCTCTTAATTAGAGCATTACTGCAGTGATAAAGTTACACCTCCAGATAATGATGTGTCTATGGGAGACACACACAGAGCTTCGCCTCCGCTAACTTTCCTTTTCTCTTACTTCGCTCGTCCAAACGTCCTTCTTCTTGGCCCACCATCATCCCCTCTCATCCTTTTCCTTTTTTCCACTTGTCCTCCTGTATTGGCTCAATTTTTCTTCATTTTCGTGTACTCCCTTATTCACGTCTCCGTATCTTCTCCTCCTCCCATCTCTGTGATACGTTTGTTTCTTCCTTTTTTAATCAAGCTGCAGTTCCTCTAACGGTCACTCCTTTACAGCAGACATAAACCTGCTGACAGCCCGGCACAGGAAACAGCACTGCTCTCTGCAGCTAGTTTCCCCCTTTGAAAACAACTGTACAGATTATTAGTTATTTTGTAACTCTTCCATTTCGGTTTGGATGCAGCCTGCACGGGCGTGCGGCCACTGAAGTTAATCCATGCATTTATTACTTCTAGACTGGACTACTGTAATTCATTATTATCAGGCTGTCCTAAAAACTCCCTGAAAAGCCTTCAGCTGATCCAAAATGCTGCAGCTAGAGTACTGACAGGGACTAGAACGAGAGAGCAGATTTCTCCCATATTGGCTTCTCTTCATTGGCTCCCTGTTAAATCCAGAATAGAATTTAAAATCCTTCTCCTAACATACAAGGTCTTGAATAATCAGGCCCCATCTTATCTCAAAGACCTCATAGTACCATATCACCCCAATAGAGCACTTTGTTCTCAGACTGCTGGCTTACTTGTGGTTCCTAGGATACTTAAAAGTAGAATGGGAGGCAGAGCCTTCAGCTTTCAGGCCCCTCATCTGTGGAACCAGCTCCCAGCTTGGATTCAGGAGACAGACACCCTCTCTATTTTTAAGATTAGGCTTAAAACTTTCCTTTATGATCAAGCTTATAGTTAGGGCTGGATCAGACAACCCTGAACCACCCCTTAGTTATGCTGCTATAGGCCTAGGCTGCTGAGGGGGGTCCCATAATGCACTGTTTCTTCTCATTCACCTTTATTTACTTGTTTATACTTCACTCTGTACTTAATCATTATTATTAATCTCTGGCTCTCTTCCACAGCATGTCTTTTGTCCTGTCTCTCTCCACTCAGCCCCAACCGGTCACAGCAGATGACTGCCCCTCCCTGAGCCTGGTTCTGCTGGAGGTTTCTTCCTGTTAAAAGGGAGTTTTTCCTTCCCACCGTCGCCAAGTGCTTGCTCATAGGGGGTCGTTTTGACTGTTGGGTTTTCTCTGTGTTAGTGTAGGGTCTTTACCCACAATACAAAGCGCCTTGAGGTGACTGTTTGTTGTGATTTGGCGCTATATAAATAAAATTGAATTGAATTGAATTGAATTGAAATGCGTGCCAACACAGGACGCTGTCGTCAGTTGCTTTCTTTGACCCTGTTAGACCTAATTCATCACAACCATAACCCTAACCACGCGTCTGAGCTCTGGAGAAAAGCAAAAGGGACTTTTTGGAGGGGAATGTCAGCAGCTTTTAATGGCGTGTCAGTTGGAATGATTACTTTTTGTCTCCCGATTGCGTGGCGTGGGAGAACAAACAGTGCCTGTGCCTCTTTCTTTCTGTCTTTCCCGGCTCTTCCACATTTTTTTGTGTTTGTAAATTTAACAGCTCTTACACGCTGTGGCATCATGTATACGTGTGAGTCTGGTGACAGTTACAGGACATTCCCGTGTGTGTGCTCGCTGACAGGGAGTGTTTGTAGTCTCGGAGCGCTGACAGCGTCAGCGTGGCGCTCGCTGCTACACGAGGCCCTTCAGGCTTTCGCCTCCTCTCTGCTGAGGCTCAAAATGGCTTCTGTCTCACATCTCCGTTCTCAGTCGTGAGCCGCTGACGCGTGTTCAAAGACGACGTTCAGTCACGACAGGGCTGGAACACGGCAGCCGCCTCACCTGCTTCAAACCTGTTTACGACTGAGTGAGCCTGAAGACGCTTCCCTGTGACCTCTCACCTGAGCAGGGCTGAGTCTGTCAGCCGCTTCAGTCGCTCTGCATTCTAATGCCTTAAACTTCTCTCTGAATCCAGCCTGCTGATCCCATTAAAAAGATTCATCTGGGATGTTAAACGATTGCCAGTGACTCCCAGTCTCAGTGTATGAGTCTAGTGCCTCTTTGTTTCTGCTAGCTTCAGGTGCTCTGTCTGTTTCTTAGTGCCATTTATTTATTGATTGATTTATTAATATTTGCATCTGCTTGTTGAATGTACGAAAACTGCATCATTTTTGCTCAGTCTGTGGTTTCCAGTGACTGCTCCACTATGTTAACTAGTTAATGTTTGTCTGCGGTTTGGTTTCAGCCTGGAATACATCTGCCTCATTAATCTGTTGCTGCTGTGTTTAATTAGTTAGTTAAGCTTTAAGACTTGCTGCAATCCTCCCATAAACACCTGAAAATGTTGTTAATCAGCAGCTGTCTGTGTGATGATCCACTGAGGCTAATGAGATCAAACACATTTAGCTCGTTAGTAATAAGGCGATTGCTCGATTACAATTCTGTTAATTAGTCAGTAATTAACTAATGCTCTTATAGAAACTTGTTAATGTTAAACCTAATCACAAAAGGCAACTAAGTAAAGGTGCTGAATACCAGGACTGAGCAGCAGCAACGTTTCACACGCAGAGATGCTCCAGCACGGGCGCTGTTGTTCATATTTGGGTTTTTTTTATTGTGTGTCTGCAGTGCCTCCTCAATTCCTCAACTACCCGACCAACACATACGCCTATGAGTCAACCGACATCGAGCTGGAGTGCGCTGTGACAGGAAACCCGCCGCCGACCGTCCGCTGGATGAAGAACGGGGAGGAAGTCATCCCGAGTGACTACTTCCAGATAGTGGTGAGTCACTCAGAACCCGGAGAAGTGTGCACGTACGGTCCCTGTGAAAGATATGGACACGCCTATTGATTCTGCATTAACGAGCAACACTGATGACATCAGAGCTCTGACTATGACATTTGGAGCTCTGCAGAAAACACTTTAGACTGCAGCTTTGCAAACTACAGCCAGTATCTTCTCCAGCTTTATGAATTCATCTATTGGCAGGTAGTTAACCCAAGAGCTTTCAACCTTCAGTAATTACTGTGTGTGTAAGAGAGCCTTCTGAAAACACCATGGGAGACTGATGATAACTATAGGATGGCCACTCTGTTAGGTACATTGTGCTAGTTCCTCGTTGGACCCCCTTTTCCTGGAAGAAATGCTTTAAGGATGGATTTACCGTTTTGGTCCATATTCACTGTGACAGCATCGCCCTGTTTTGCTGTGGTTCTGCTGATTTGTGATGTCTCCCATCACAAAAGGGTTCTATTGGACTGAGAACTCATTGTCATGTTCACGAATCCAGTTTTAGATGATTTGAACTTTGTGACATGGCATGCTGTCCTGCAGCCATCAGATGACGGCTTTGGTGAGTCTCCTCTGACTAAAATCAAAAAGGCTTGTTTTTTCCCCAGAAACCTGCTGAATATTTTCAGTTTTTTGGACAATTCTCTGCAAACTCTGGTGATGGATGTGTGGGAGGATCCCAGTAGATCAGCAGGTTGTGAAATACTCAGACCAGCCTCTCTGGCACCCACCGCCATGGTTAAAGACACTTACACCACCTTTCTTCCTCAGGAGCTTTCTGATACTCAGTTTGAACTTCAGCTGGCTGTCTTCATGCTGTCATGGCATTGGTTGATTAGATATCTGCATTGTATTTGCCAATAAAATTTTTTTTAATAAGTCCAGATGTACATACTTTTAATGTGAAGCATCTGCAGGAAGTGTCTAGACTGACCACAGTTATAAAATATAATATTACATAATACTGCGAGTACAGTTGGGATGAATTAGTGAATTAAAACAATTAAAAAGGGAAAGTGAGAGCTGCACAGGGGGTACTAGAAGATGGCCTCCTGTAATTAAATAATCTGATAATCTGGGTCATATTCTGCTGCAAAGTAACAACACTTTAGCTCTTTCAGTTTTGGTTTTACAGACATATTTTTCACCTGTCCCAACCTCAAAGCCAGACTCTTGTATTTTGCAGGTTGTCTGACTTGTTGTTTGTCTTTGTTGTCTTTCAGGACGGCAGCAACCTGCAGATTTTGGGCTTGGTGAAGTCGGATGAAGGATTTTATCAGTGCATCGCAGAGAACTCTGCTGGCAGCTCGCAGGCAATGGCTCAGCTGCTGCTCCGAGAACCAGGTAGGAAAACACACACACACACACACACACACACACACACACACACACACACACACACGTCATATCCCTCTGCTGCTTACAACCTAAACACATCCTGCCGTCCTCATTTCTATCATTTCCTCTTCAGTTCCAAACTTTTATTCATATTGCCGTTGCTGCGTTGCAGTGTTGAGTAAAAGTTAATATAACAGAATCTGATTACTGCTCACAGAAGTCACAATACGTTAAGTGGCATATGTTTATAAAGGAATGGTTTAAAATGACAGAAGTCCTACTAAAACATATTAAATGCACTACAATCAGATCCATAAATAGGTAAACTGTAAATAAAATCATTTTGTTGTTTGACTGTTTTTCAAATGAAAAATGTTTTGAGTCATCTTCTGAAGCAGGAAGCTTCCTCTCCATTCAGCTTTAAGGCTACATTTTGTTCCACTTGAAATATTTCCTATTGATGTATTTACTTTAGCTCTCTGAATTATGCTAACTTTGCCAGAAAATACATTAATAATTAAAAAAAAAAAAAAGTTTTTAGTGGGGATATGTCTTAATCACCCTGCACTGGATCAGCCAATGGAAAGAGCAGCAGAGAATGTGTGACTGGGTGGGAGGAGCCTATGGCCACCTTCAAAGTTTTAATATGATGAGAGGAGCAAACACCACACCTGTTCATCTGTTTGGGTGTGCAGAGAGGCTGGATACAGTCAGAGCATGCTGAGGTGTTTGGGGCATGTTCTGCTGTAGCAGCTTTAGTGCTGCTATCCAGCGATCCACTTTCTTTCTCCCTTTGGTTGTTTGATGTAACAGTAGCAACAAATGTAACAACTGGCTGTAACACTCAGTTGTTACATTTGTTGATTTTTGCCTGTTTTCTGACTGGCTGCAGTGTGTTGAGGTGTTCTACTTAATATTAATTTTATCTCTTTATAAGCTCATTGGTGTGGCCCTCCACAACATTCCCAGTTTCTCATGTGGCTCCTTGAGAAAATGAATTGCCCAGCCCTGCATAGAGACAGTCTAAAACATGGATGTTCTTTCTGGGTGTGAAAAGTGAAGCCACTGCAGAAGCACCGTAAACCTGCATTGGTCCTTTAGAAAGGAAACCAGCCCTTAGCCTTAACGTAAACGCCTTCCTGAAGAGTTCAAATTTTGGTCGTTCTAAGTGGCTCCATATGGTGGTGCAAACATTCGTCCAAGAAGCTGAACCGTTTGTTCCCAGGAGGAAATCCCTTTGGAGCTGCATCATGAAAAGCATCCGGCACAAAAATCTGCCAAATCAAAATATGCAGCGCTACCTGCTGTAGCAACCCCTTGTGAACACGAGGGCAGCAGAAAGTAGCTTTCTTCTGGCCAGTATCAGAAAATGTCAAAGCTTGGAAATGGGAACATCTAGGGGATTCTCACTGGCACGTCATGATGCATCAGTTTCCCCTCGCTTATCACTAAAGCTCATCTGGAGGCTTCATAATGGAACTTCAGGAACTAATGGATAGCATCATAGTAGCTATGTCCATCTATTATACTGTCGTGCTTGTGCTCCTCTGGAAGTGAGCTGGGACACTCCCGTGGATGATGTGGGTGGAAAAATTTTGCACGACAAGGAATCCTCAGTTTACAAACTTTACTGCAACGTCAGCAGGTCAGTACAGAACAGTCAGCTGTTTACATCAGGGAAGGCAGCGGGCTCTGGCTCGGGCACAGAACAGCAAGTTTGCACTAACCATGCGATGAGACGTGAGTCGGTAGCCTTAATAACACAGGAAAAAAGTATCGGTTGTCTATATTCACGACCGTAGAACATTCTTAACCAGTTAGCATCCTGCATGCATTACACGTGACACACTACGTAAGGGAAAGAGGAGGGAACAAACTCCTCGACTGTGGACTGCCTTACACTACCCCCCTCCGGGAGTACTGAGTCCCTTCAGTACAAGTGAAGCACAAGTACAAATTAACATGTCTATGAACCAAATTATCGCTGTCAGTTTACACCACAGAATTAACTAAAGTCAAAACATAACTGAATGGCAGTATAACAAATTTCTTTGCCTCTGTTATTGCTCCTTTAGGTTCAATTTTTTATTTTTTAAATGATAAACACTAACTCAACTGACATAACAGACTCAAAGATACACTTAACAGTTCTTCTTTTACAACTAATTCCGAAATCTCTCCGGCTTTTGAACTACACGCCTGCTGGATGTTTTAACAGTCTTTTCTGGAATGCCTTTGAGCCCCTGTCCTTCTTTGGGCTCACATCCCAAAGCTTCCGGCTGAGGCGCTCTCTCTTGATCGCATGACTCTTGAGAAGCTCCTTTCTCCAGTAGCTTGTCACTGTTGTTCTCTTGCAGTGGCAGCTCTGGCACCAATGGAACATCCTCTTTAGCCTTCTGTATGGCTAGGCCTTGGCAGTGCTGTAGCACTTGGCTCCTTCGTCGTCCAATCCATGCAGGAACCACTTCACTATCATATGGTTTCAGCCGATTGTGATGCATTATCCAGCTACACTTCAACCCTTGAATCTCATATAGGACAGGACCCCGGCATGCAGAAACAATCAAGGGGCCCTTCCAAGGTGCCTGGAGCTTTGGGCTTAGTCCCTTTTTTTTGGTGTCATCCCTCACATGCACCAAATCACCAACACTGTAGGTATGTTCTCGTGCTCAAACATCGTACACCTTCTTTTGTTGTTCTTGTGCAGTGGGGAGGTGTTCCCTGGCTGTGTTCTGTGCCTCCTTGAGTCCTTCTTCCAGGTTGTAGAGGAAATCAGTCACCTCCATTTGAGAAGATTTGAGTTCTGCAGCTCCCGACTGGATATCCTGTGGTTGGTGAACCTCTCAGCCAAGCACAAGCCGGTTAGGTGTGAACCCCGTGACCGCATGCCGGGAACTGCGGTAGGCTGAAGTGAGCAGTGGCGGGTGCTCATCCCAGTTCTTTTGGTTTTGGTCCACGTAACACCGGACCATCTGGAGTAAGGTTCTGTTGAACTGTTCCACCTGCCTGTTAGACGCTGGATGATAGGGGATGGTCCTGGTCTTTGTGATCTGCAGAAGCTTACACACACTCGTGAACTCTCAAAATTGCGACCCTGATCAGTGTGCAACTCAAGGGGGGCTCCGAATCGAGCAACAAACTCATACACAAGCTTCCTTGCTGTGGTCTCCGCTCTTTGGTCAGGAACAGGGAAGGCTTCAACCAATCCGGTGAACTGGTCAATTATGATCAGAATGTACTTGTTCCCAGAGCTAGATACTGGAAAGGGACCGAGGATGTCTAAGTGGAGACGGTCAAAAGGTACTCCAGCTTGGAAGCTTTGTAGCTTGGCTCGTTTCACTGGCCCTGGGGCCTTGCAGGCAGTGCAATGTTGGCATCTCCTTACAAACAGATGAACATCCTCATTCATTGCATACCAGTGATAGCTCTGGCGTAGGCGCTCAAGGGTTTTCACTTCCCCAAGTTGACCAGAATAGGGAGGGTTGTGACAAGCCTGCAGGACCTCTTCTTGCATGGAAGCAGGAACGAGCATGAGCAAGGTGGGATGTTGAGCTCCTACCCTCTCCCAGGAATAGTAGAGGACTCCCTCCTGCAGCACAACTTGAGGCCAGCAGAGCCAGAACTTCCACACTGCAGGGCTTTCGAGCATCACCTGATCTTTTGTGGGAAGTGTTCCAGACTCTTTCCACATATGGAGGGCAGAGAGGATCGGGTCAGCTTTCTGGAGCCTAGCCAGCTCATCAGAGCTGAGTGACTGGAGCCAATTAACCACTGGAGTCGCTGGCATGGGTGCCCCACTTTAGGTCCCCCACTGTGTGAACAAGGGCCTTGACTTGGTCCGCCAGGGGTCTACACTCTTCGAGAAGTAGCAGGGAAATCCTCACAGATGCCCCCATCCTCAGCCCAAGAAATACGCCTCATCCTGCTCACTGTGGTAGGGGGATCCCTCTTTCCAAAACACTGAGTGAGCTGTTCGACTCAGAGGACATAATCCTCCCTGGTGCATTCTGAAAATGAGTCCCAGTCATCATTTCCATCAAACGTGGCGAGTTTAGGCCAATGCACTTCCTGCAGAGTGTACTGACTGCTGTGGCCAGAGCTATTCAACCTCTTTCCCTCATAATAGTGAGAAGGGCACTGGGCTTCATGTTCAGAGTCTCTACTGTTTCTTTGTCTACTATCAGGTTCAGGATTGACACCCCTCCTGGTTGGGCCAGAGTTGCGAGCCCGCTGGCTGATTACATCCAGCTCGGCCGCAAAGGAGCCCCCAACACAATCTCTTGGTCTTACAGGCATCCCCCAAGAAGCCGAAGATGCAGCACTAGGCTCTGGCATATGCCTATCCCATGTGTGATGTGGTGCAACTTCATCCCCATTGCCACTAGGAACAGCAAGAGGTGGTGTGACTTGCTGTGTAACTGGGTTTCCCCCTGTTATGTGTGTCAGGACAGGGGTAAGCATCATTTGCAGCTGCTTAGTCTGCTGATTTTGATTATCCAGCAAAGCTTGTAACCATTTTGGGGCTCTGTCAGACTCAGGAGATCCTGCTGAAGCTCCTTGCAGCTCTTCAGTCATTTTATTATCCTCTTGTCCACAAGATCGTTTGTTGTCGTTTGTTTTTTGTTTTTTCCATTTTTATTTGATTATTTTTCAATATTGTCCTTTGTATCATTTATTTTTTCCTTTTTATCTTGTTTCTTTATTTGCTTGTTGTTAAGCTTCCTGGGGCTTTTATTGTGAAGGACAGTCGTAATGGCCGACAGGAAGTAGCTCACACAATGACGAGCAGGGCATACTGTAGCATTAGCTCTCGAATCTCGCTCAGCCAGCTAGTTAGCTTCTCCCCGCCGGATTGATGTACTCACGATTGGCAGAGTTTTTTGGAGATCCCACTTCTGACACCAGTTGTCGTGCTTGTGCTCCGCTGGAAGTGAGCTCGAACACTCGCGTGGATGACGTGGGTGGAAAACTTCGCACGACAAGGAATCCTCAGTTTACAAACTTTCCTGCAACGTCAGCAGGTCAGTACAGAACAGTCAGCTGTTTACATCAGTGAAGGCAGCGGGCTCTGGCTCGGGCACAGAACAGCAAGTTTGCACTGTCCATGCGATGAGCCGTGAGCGCCGTCTGTAGCCTTAATAACACAGGAAAAAAGTATCGGTTGTCTATATTCACGACCGTAGAACATTCTTAACCAGTCA